>CM074180.1:67676700-67701700 GCA_037179385.1 Holothuria scabra | reverse complement strand
GTTGACGAAACCTGAAAATCTTTGGGACATCTGTGCTAGCTCATCTTTCTTTAGGCAAAGGATACGTGCGCCACAAAATGGATCTTGTCCCAGACTTTGTAGGCCTGGAAAAAATGACCTGATCTACTACACTCATAGGGATGATTATTTTAATTTTAGTTTTATTAATGGTAAATGTTGTGTCATTCTCACAATAACCAATTTATAATTACATTTCAACATTTATTAAACAAGTTGATAACACTTTTTGAGAACGACTCTTTTTGTATCTTTACAAAAATGAGTGAAGAGTAAGATATTCCCTAATAAATAATGAGACAACCTCTTTCATGCAAATCAGGAAGACCTGAGACAAGATCCCAGAAAATGTTTCGGTAATAAAACGAAACAAACTTCGACAGATGCATAAAAGAAACATTGAATCAAGAAACCGTTACCTCAGTGTGTTTAACTGTCCTCAATAAAAAATTATCCTGCAGCCTGCACGTACCGTACAATAAACTTCGCGATTTCCTACGAACCAGAAAGATTGTGACGTTTTCGACTGAAACATAAGCCTTCATTTGGAGCGAAAATGAGAAATATTAAGGAGAAAAACAGTCGTAGAGGAAATCTTGTCAAGGAACATGCAAAAATAATTAAAAATTGTATCTACAAATATTTGATAAACATAATTCCTTTCTGCTAACACTACATCCGGCTGAAATTTTTACTTTGAAAATTTCACCCTAACTTGTGATAGATGCAAATTTTCAGGCTATATAAGGCATCCTATACTATAACCTGCGCGGCACGTTGACGCCGAACCGGACGGTAGTGTTCACACATGGTCCTACTCTGATTGCACTGGGAGGCGAGTAGTGTTCCTCCCCAATGTATCGCCGGTCCTTGAGGGGAGTCCCGAGGAAAGATTGCTGTCGTATACAAAGCACGCTGAGCGTCACTGTATGCAGAAGGGTACTAGAGAGGCGCCTGAGTTGGTTCTCTGTTGTAGTTGACAGGACTCATAACCGGCCAGAGACCTTGAACGCTTGGCTTCAATCTTTTGTTTGTTTTTTTGTTTTTGTTTTTTATTTTTTTTTTTGTTTTTTTTTGTTTTGTTTGTTTGTTTTCCCCTCTTTTTCGTTTTTTCGTTTTTTGTTTTGTCAGTAAGGCGCCACCTTTAACAAAATCTGAAAACTCAAAATTTCTTGTAGCGGGCCACTAGTTTTAAGTCCCATTGACTCACTCTTAATTAGGCTACCTCCGTTCCCCCTAGCCCCTAGTAGAAGTTTCAACCAGGACGTGCCAGCCCTCTGATCGAAGCTCACAATGTGGGCTTTCATTGTATTTTCAAATATCCCTGCATGACCATTGAATATGGAGCTAGAGAGCCTTGAATGATAGCTATGTGTTTCCCCCCATCATTGCTATTCAAAACCGGCATTTCACAGAGCGGAGTAATACAATAAAAAATGACACTAAAATTGATCAAATTGCCTTGAATTTTGCACAGTCTATATTCCAACTCATTGTTTTACAAAATCCTAATGCAAAAATGATCATATTTTGTAAGTAACACAGTCAGAATCAACATCCCATCAATTTTTTAAGGCACTTTGTCTGTCAGTAAACATTTTCACGGGCACGAGTATTGAAGTTAGTGCATGGTCCGTTACCAGAAGCACGATTAGAGAAAAAGACAAGAACGCCCCTCCCCCAGTTTGAATTGAACTTTTTAGGACAGTCTTAACTGGTGCTACTTTGAATTCTAATTTCAAACAAGTACGACCTGAATGGCTTAATGTGAACTGCATGCGCAGAGTAGTGTCGGTAAAGGTGGGGAACGTGGGACAAGGGGGAGCCAGAATCAATGATAATTACGTAGGGATTAACGGACCGTTAAATCGAACAGGGGTTTAAGGTCAAATCTGGTGAGCAGTTTTTAGTATTTCTACGTTATATCACCGTCCTCGGGTACTGTCTCAGCTTAATTTATGTATCACTTTATTTTTCTCGGCAGCACATTACTCGACAATCTTCAGGGATATTTCAGAGTGTTATCCTTCGCAATATCTTCATCGTATTATATAATCTTCCATTATTATTTGTGTTAACTGTATGAATTACTTTCAAAATATTACGGCACCCAACAAATGAAAAGAAATGCAATCATGGATCAGCTTATAATGGCCTTCAAATTTCGGACTTCGAGTCGGTTGTGCAGCCTGTATATTATCATAAGTTATTATCTATGAAAATCCGAAACTTTTCTGTGCTGTTAAGACGCTAAAGCCAAATCTATCATATTGGACCCTGGACAGAAGTAAATTTGGGGCCCAAAGTACCATTCTTCTCCGGACGACGTTCTACAGTGGCACAATTCGGAGCACAAAGTTTCTTGTCATTTTTGAAATGTCGTGGAGAAGGTACGGCATTTTACGGGATGGGCAAGTGGGAACCCGCCCCGCCTCACACCGGCTTTCAAAGGGATGATCAACTCAAATTAACCAGCAGGTTGAAAAGTTGGCAAATTAAGAAAAGATTTAGAAAAGGTTAAACGGAGAGAAGGGGGAAAGGAAGACGTAAGACTATTTAGCTTAATATCAGACAGTCAGAGAGACTACTTGACTAGTTTATCCGTATTAGAGGAACTCATGAAAGCAACATGTTAAATACTTTAAATTCCAATTAATTAATGTTCGTTTGATTAACACAGCAAAAAGTTCTTCACAGTTCCTTGTAGCAATTACCACATTTTCACCTTCAACATAATGGACCCATGGCACCGCCTGTACATCACTGATGCCGCAATCCAGAAAACCAGTTATCGGACAGTTTTCCAAATGAAGAAAAAATTGTTAATCTAGGCTGCAGATATCTTCGAGATCTAAAATTTGGTCAGGATCTGGACAATTCGAGCAAAACATGTTGATTTTTAGTAAAAGAAATAACATGTACTTAATTACACAAAAAGACTCATCCAATCCATTCACACATTTCGCAGAAAAATAGTCGGCATTGCAAATTTTGTAAAGAGAAAGAAGATTACAAAAAGTTTGCTCCATTTTAGGAAACCCCTGGAAAAACAACGTCAGCCCCACCCCATAGTCTAGCTAGCCGCACTTTGCCCGTGGTGGTAGATAGAATATTCAAGCGAAAGTGCACAAGAAGACAAAAATTGTGGTGCTTTCAATTGCAGGATGACGGGCAGACGGGGAGAGAGATACATTTGCACGAAAAATTAAAATACTGTCAGACTGTAAGCTACATTTGATCTTTTAAAGTGTATCCAAAGTCGAAAAATTCAAAATTATAATTTAAAACAGGACATGAAAAATGAATTTTAACAGTCCAACTCGTATATAATGTTTATTATAATGTTAATTGTTAATCTGTCGTGTTAAACTCCATTCTACACTTGATTTAAAGAACGGATACCACACGTGATCTCAACCAAAAGACTGACTGACAGGCTGTTGACGAAACCTGAAAATCTTTGGGACATCTGTGCTAGCTCATCTTTCTTTAGGCAAAGGATACGTGCGCCACAAAATGGATCTTGTCCCAGACTTTGTAGGCCTGGAAAAAATGACCTGATCTACTACACTCATAGGGATGATTATTTTAATTTTAGTTTTATTAATGGTAAATGTTGTGTCATTCTCACAATAACCAATTTATAATTACATTTCAACATTTATTAAACAAGTTGATAACACTTTTTGAGAACGACTCTTTTTGTATCTTTACAAAAATGAGTGAAGAGTAAGATATTCCCTAATAAATAATGAGACAACCTCTTTCATGCAAATCAGGAAGACCTGAGACAAGATCCCAGAAAATGTTTCGGTAATAAAACGAAACAAACTTCGACAGATGCATAAAAGAAACATTGAATCAAGAAACCGTTACCTCAGTGTGTTTAACTGTCCTCAATAAAAAATTATCCTGCAGCCTGCACGTACCGTACAATAAACTTCGCGATTTCCTACGAACCAGAAAGATTGTGACGTTTTCGACTGAAACATAAGCCTTCATTTGGAGCGAAAATGAGAAATATTAAGGAGAAAAACAGTCGTAGAGGAAATCTTGTCAAGGAACATGCAAAAATAATTAAAAATTGTATCTACAAATATTTGATAAACATAATTCCTTTCTGCTAACACTACATCCGGCTGAAATTTTTACTTTGAAAATTTCACCCTAACTTGTGATAGATGCAAATTTTCAGGCTATATAAGGCATCCTATACTATAACCTGCGCGGCACGTTGACGCCGAACCGGACGGTAGTGTTCACACATGGTCCTACTCTGATTGCACTGGGAGGCGAGTAGTGTTCCTCCCCAATGTATCGCCGGTCCTTGAGGGGAGTCCCGAGGAAAGATTGCTGTCGTATACAAAGCACGCTGAGCGTCACTGTATGCAGAAGGGTACTAGAGAGGCGCCTGAGTTGGTTCTCTGTTGTAGTTGACAGGACTCATAACCGGCCAGAGACCTTGAACGCTTGGCTTCAATCTTTTGTTTGTTTTTTTGTTTTTGTTTTTTATTTTTTTATTTTTTTATTGTTTGTTTTCCCCTCTTTTTCGTTTTTTCGTTTTTTGTTTTGTCAGTAAGGCGCCACCTTTAACAAAATCTGAAAACTCAAAATTTCTTGTAGCGGGCCACTAGTTTTAAGTCCCATTGACTCACTCTTAATTAGGCTACCTCCGTTCCCCCTAGCCCCTAGTAGAAGTTTCAACCAGGACGTGCCAGCCCTCTGATCGAAGCTCACAATGTGGGCTTTCATTGTATTTTCAAATATCCCTGCATGACCATTGAATATGGAGCTAGAGAGCCTTGAATGATAGCTATGTGTTTCCCCCCATCATTGCTATTCAAAACCGGCATTTCACAGAGCGGAGTAATACAATAAAAAATGACACTAAAATTGATCAAATTGCCTTGAATTTTGCACAGTCTATATTCCAACTCATTGTTTTACAAAATCCTAATGCAAAAATGATCATATTTTGTAAGTAACACAGTCAGAATCAACATCCCATCAATTTTTTAAGGCACTTTGTCTGTCAGTAAACATTTTCACGGGCACGAGTATTGAAGTTAGTGCATGGTCCGTTACCAGAAGCACGATTAGAGAAAAAGACAAGAACGCCCCTCCCCCAGTTTGAATTGAACTTTTTAGGACAGTCTTAACTGGTGCTACTTTGAATTCTAATTTCAAACAAGTACGACCTGAATGGCTTAATGTGAACTGCATGCGCAGAGTAGTGTCGGTAAAGGTGGGGAACGTGGGACAAGGGGGAGCCAGAATCAATGATAATTACGTAGGGATTAACGGACCGTTAAATCGAACAGGGGTTTAAGGTCAAATCTGGTGAGCAGTTTTTAGTATTTCTACGTTATATCACCGTCCTCGGGTACTGTCTCAGCTTAATTTATGTATCACTTTATTTTTCTCGGCAGCACATTACTCGACAATCTTCAGGGATATTTCAGAGTGTTATCCTTCGCAATATCTTCATCGTATTATATAATCTTCCATTATTATTTGTGTTAACTGTATGAATTACTTTCAAAATATTACGGCACCCAACAAATGAAAAGAAATGCAATCATGGATCAGCTTATAATGGCCTTCAAATTTCGGACTTCGAGTCGGTTGTGCAGCCTGTATATTATCATAAGTTATTATCTATGAAAATCCGAAACTTTTCTGTGCTGTTAAGACGCTAAAGCCAAATCTATCATATTGGACCCTGGACAGAAGTAAATTTGGGGCCCAAAGTACCATTCTTCTCCGGACGACGTTCTACAGTGGCACAATTCGGAGCACAAAGTTTCTTGTCATTTTTGAAATGTCGTGGAGAAGGTACGGCATTTTACGGGATGGGCAAGTGGGAACCCGTGCCCCCCCCCCCCCGCCTCACACCGGCTTTCAAAGGGATGATCAACTCAAATTAACCAGCAGGTTGAAAAGTTGGCAAATTAAGAAAAGATTTAGAAAAGGTTAAACGGAGAGAAGGGGGAAAGGAAGACGTAAGACTATTTAGCTTAATATCAGACAGTCAGAGAGACTACTTGACTAGTTTATCCGTATTAGAGGAACTCATGAAAGCAACATGTTAAATACTTTAAATTCCAATTAATTAATGTTCGTTTGATTAACACAGCAAAAAGTTCTTCACAGTTCCTTGTAGCAATTACCACATTTTCACCTTCAACATAATGGACCCATGGCACCGCCTGTACATCACTGATGCCGCAATCCAGAAAACCAGTTATCGGACAGTTTTCCAAATGAAGAAAAAATTGTTAATCTAGGCTGCAGATATCTTCGAGATCTAAAATTTGGTCAGGATCTGGACAATTCGAGCAAAACATGTTGATTTTTAGTAAAAGAAATAACATGTACTTAATTACACAAAAAGACTCATCCAATCCATTCACACATTTCGCAGAAAAATAGTCGGCATTGCAAATTTTGTAAAGAGAAAGAAGATTACAAAAAGTTTGCTCCATTTTAGGGAAACCCCTGGAAAAACAACGTCAGCCCCACCCCATAGTCTAGCTAGCCGCACTTTGCCCGTGGTGGTAGATAGAATATTCAAGCGAAAGTGCACAAGAAGACAAAAATTGTGGTGCTTTCAATTGCAGGATGACGGGCAGACGGGGAGAGAGATACATTTGCACGAAAAATTAAAATACTGTCAGACTGTAAGCTACATTTGATCTTTTAAAGTGTATCCAAAGTCGAAAAATTCAAAATTATAATTTAAAACAGGACATGAAAAATGAATTTTAACAGTCCAACTCGTATATAATGTTTATTATAATGTTAATTGTTAATCTGTCGTGTTAAACTCCATTCTACACTTGATTTAAAGAACGGATACCACACGTGATCTCAACCAAAAGACTGACTGACAGGCTGTTGACGAAACCTGAAAATCTTTGGGACATCTGTGCTAGCTCATCTTTCTTTAGGCAAAGGATACGTGCGCCACAAAATGGATCTTGTCCCAGACTTTGTAGGCCTGGAAAAAATGACCTGATCTACTACACTCATAGGGATGATTATTTTAATTTTAGTTTTATTAATGGTAAATGTTGTGTCATTCTCACAATAACCAATTTATAATTACATTTCAACATTTATTAAACAAGTTGATAACACTTTTTGAGAACGACTCTTTTTGTATCTTTACAAAAATGAGTGAAGAGTAAGATATTCCCTAATAAATAATGAGACAACCTCTTTCATGCAAATCAGGAAGACCTGAGACAAGATCCCAGAAAATGTTTCGGTAATAAAACGAAACAAACTTCGACAGATGCATAAAAGAAACATTGAATCAAGAAACCGTTACCTCAGTGTGTTTAACTGTCCTCAATAAAAAATTATCCTGCAGCCTGCACGTACCGTACAATAAACTTCGCGATTTCCTACGAACCAGAAAGATTGTGACGTTTTCGACTGAAACATAAGCCTTCATTTGGAGCGAAAATGAGAAATATTAAGGAGAAAAACAGTCGTAGAGGAAATCTTGTCAAGGAACATGCAAAAATAATTAAAAATTGTATCTACAAATATTTGATAAACATAATTCCTTTCTGCTAACACTACATCCGGCTGAAATTTTTACTTTGAAAATTTCACCCTAACTTGTGATAGATGCAAATTTTCAGGCTATATAAGGCATCCTATACTATAACCTGCGCGGCACGTTGACGCCGAACCGGACGGTAGTGTTCACACATGGTCCTACTCTGATTGCACTGGGAGGCGAGTAGTGTTCCTCCCCAATGTATCGCCGGTCCTTGAGGGGAGTCCCGAGGAAAGATTGCTGTCGTATACAAAGCACGCTGAGCGTCACTGTATGCAGAAGGGTACTAGAGAGGCGCCTGAGTTGGTTCTCTGTTGTAGTTGACAGGACTCATAACCGGCCAGAGACCTTGAACGCTTGGCTTCAATCTTTTGTTTGTTTTTTTGTTTTTGTTTTTGTTTTTTTTTTGTTTTTTTTTTGTTTTGTTTGTTTGTTTTTTTTTGTTTTTCGTTTTTTCGTTTTGTCAGTAAGGCGCCACCTTTAACAAAATCTGAAAACTCAAAATTTCTTGTAGCGGGCCACTAGTTTTAAGTCCCATTGACTCACTCTTAATTAGGCTACCTCCGTTCCCCCTAGCCCCTAGTAGAAGTTTCAACCAGGACGTGCCAGCCCTCTGATCGAAGCTCACAATGTGGGCTTTCATTGTATTTTCAAATATCCCTGCATGACCATTGAATATGGAGCTAGAGAGCCTTGAATGATAGCTATGTGTTTCCCCCCATCATTGCTATTCAAAACCGGCATTTCACAGAGCGGAGTAATACAATAAAAAATGACACTAAAATTGATCAAATTGCCTTGAATTTTGCACAGTCTATATTCCAACTCATTGTTTTACAAAATCCTAATGCAAAAATGATCATATTTTGTAAGTAACACAGTCAGAATCAACATCCCATCAATTTTTTAAGGCACTTTGTCTGTCAGTAAACATTTTCACGGGCACGAGTATTGAAGTTAGTGCATGGTCCGTTACCAGAAGCACGATTAGAGAAAAAGACAAGAACGCCCCTCCCCCAGTTTGAATTGAACTTTTTAGGACAGTCTTAACTGGTGCTACTTTGAATTCTAATTTCAAACAAGTACGACCTGAATGGCTTAATGTGAACTGCATGCGCAGAGTAGTGTCGGTAAAGGTGGGGAACGTGGGACAAGGGGGAGCCAGAATCAATGATAATTACGTAGGGATTAACGGACCGTTAAATCGAACAGGGGTTTAAGGTCAAATCTGGTGAGCAGTTTTTAGTATTTCTACGTTATATCACCGTCCTCGGGTACTGTCTCAGCTTAATTTATGTATCACTTTATTTTTCTCGGCAGCACATTACTCGACAATCTTCAGGGATATTTCAGAGTGTTATCCTTCGCAATATCTTCATCGTATTATATAATCTTCCATTATTATTTGTGTTAACTGTATGAATTACTTTCAAAATATTACGGCACCCAACAAATGAAAAGAAATGCAATCATGGATCAGCTTATAATGGCCTTCAAATTTCGGACTTCGAGTCGGTTGTGCAGCCTGTATATTATCATAAGTTATTATCTATGAAAATCCGAAACTTTTCTGTGCTGTTAAGACGCTAAAGCCAAATCTATCATATTGGACCCTGGACAGAAGTAAATTTGGGGCCCAAAGTACCATTCTTCTCCGGACGACGTTCTACAGTGGCACAATTCGGAGCACAAAGTTTCTTGTCATTTTTGAAATGTCGTGGAGAAGGTACGGCATTTTACGGGATGGGCAAGTGGGAACCCGTGCCCCCCCCCCCCCGCCTCACACCGGCTTTCAAAGGGATGATCAACTCAAATTAACCAGCAGGTTGAAAAGTTGGCAAATTAAGAAAAGATTTAGAAAAGGTTAAACGGAGAGAAGGGGAAAGGAAGACGTAAGACTATTTAGCTTAATATCAGACAGTCAGAGAGACTACTTGACTAGTTTATCCGTATTAGAGGAACTCATGAAAGCAACATGTTAAATACTTTAAATTCCAATTAATTAATGTTCGTTTGATTAACACAGCAAAAAGTTCTTCACAGTTCCTTGTAGCAATTACCACATTTTCACCTTCAACATAATGGACCCATGGCACCGCCTGTACATCACTGATGCCGCAATCCAGAAAACCAGTTATCGGACAGTTTTCCAAATGAAGAAAAAATTGTTAATCTAGGCTGCAGATATCTTCGAGATCTAAAATTTGGTCAGGATCTGGACAATTCGAGCAAAACATGTTGATTTTTAGTAAAAGAAATAACATGTACTTAATTACACAAAAAGACTCATCCAATCCATTCACACATTTCGCAGAAAAATAGTCGGCATTGCAAATTTTGTAAAGAGAAAGAAGATTACAAAAAGTTTGCTCCATTTTAGGGAAACCCCTGGAAAAACAACGTCAGCCCCACCCCATAGTCTAGCTAGCCGCACTTTGCCCGTGGTGGTAGATAGAATATTCAAGCGAAAGTGCACAAGAAGACAAAAATTGTGGTGCTTTCAATTGCAGGATGACGGGCAGACGGGGAGAGAGATACATTTGCACGAAAAATTAAAATACTGTCAGACTGTAAGCTACATTTGATCTTTTAAAGTGTATCCAAAGTCGAAAAATTCAAAATTATAATTTAAAACAGGACATGAAAAATGAATTTTAACAGTCCAACTCGTATATAATGTTTATTATAATGTTAATTGTTAATCTGTCGTGTTAAACTCCATTCTACACTTGATTTAAAGAACGGATACCACACGTGATCTCAACCAAAAGACTGACTGACAGGCTGTTGACGAAACCTGAAAATCTTTGGGACATCTGTGCTAGCTCATCTTTCTTTAGGCAAAGGATACGTGCGCCACAAAATGGATCTTGTCCCAGACTTTGTAGGCCTGGAAAAAATGACCTGATCTACTACACTCATAGGGATGATTATTTTAATTTTAGTTTTATTAATGGTAAATGTTGTGTCATTCTCACAATAACCAATTTATAATTACATTTCAACATTTATTAAACAAGTTGATAACACTTTTTGAGAACGACTCTTTTTGTATCTTTACAAAAATGAGTGAAGAGTAAGATATTCCCTAATAAATAATGAGACAACCTCTTTCATGCAAATCAGGAAGACCTGAGACAAGATCCCAGAAAATGTTTCGGTAATAAAACGAAACAAACTTCGACAGATGCATAAAAGAAACATTGAATCAAGAAACCGTTACCTCAGTGTGTTTAACTGTCCTCAATAAAAAATTATCCTGCAGCCTGCACGTACCGTACAATAAACTTCGCGATTTCCTACGAACCAGAAAGATTGTGACGTTTTCGACTGAAACATAAGCCTTCATTTGGAGCGAAAATGAGAAATATTAAGGAGAAAAACAGTCGTAGAGGAAATCTTGTCAAGGAACATGCAAAAATAATTAAAAATTGTATCTACAAATATTTGATAAACATAATTCCTTTCTGCTAACACTACATCCGGCTGAAATTTTTACTTTGAAAATTTCACCCTAACTTGTGATAGATGCAAATTTTCAGGCTATATAAGGCATCCTATACTATAACCTGCGCGGCACGTTGACGCCGAACCGGACGGTAGTGTTCACACATGGTCCTACTCTGATTGCACTGGGAGGCGAGTAGTGTTCCTCCCCAATGTATCGCCGGTCCTTGAGGGGAGTCCCGAGGAAAGATTGCTGTCGTATACAAAGCACGCTGAGCGTCACTGTATGCAGAAGGGTACTAGAGAGGCGCCTGAGTTGGTTCTCTGTTGTAGTTGACAGGACTCATAACCGGCCAGAGACCTTGAACGCTTGGCTTCAATCTTTTGTTTGTTTTTTTGTTTTTGTTTTTTATTTTTTTTTTGTTTTGTTTGTTTGTTTTCCCCTCTTTTTCGTTTTTTCGTTTTGTCAGTAAGGCGCCACCTTTAACAAAATCTGAAAACTCAAAATTTCTTGTAGCGGGCCACTAGTTTTAAGTCCCATTGACTCACTCTTAATTAGGCTACCTCCGTTCCCCCTAGCCCCTAGTAGAAGTTTCAACCAGGACGTGCCAGCCCTCTGATCGAAGCTCACAATGTGGGCTTTCATTGTATTTTCAAATATCCCTGCATGACCATTGAATATGGAGCTAGAGAGCCTTGAATGATAGCTATGTGTTTCCCCCCATCATTGCTATTCAAAACCGGCATTTCACAGAGCGGAGTAATACAATAAAAAATGACACTAAAATTGATCAAATTGCCTTGAATTTTGCACAGTCTATATTCCAACTCATTGTTTTACAAAATCCTAATGCAAAAATGATCATATTTTGTAAGTAACACAGTCAGAATCAACATCCCATCAATTTTTTAAGGCACTTTGTCTGTCAGTAAACATTTTCACGGGCACGAGTATTGAAGTTAGTGCATGGTCCGTTACCAGAAGCACGATTAGAGAAAAAGACAAGAACGCCCCTCCCCCAGTTTGAATTGAACTTTTTAGGACAGTCTTAACTGGTGCTACTTTGAATTCTAATTTCAAACAAGTACGACCTGAATGGCTTAATGTGAACTGCATGCGCAGAGTAGTGTCGGTAAAGGTGGGGAACGTGGGACAAGGGGGAGCCAGAATCAATGATAATTACGTAGGGATTAACGGACCGTTAAATCGAACAGGGGTTTAAGGTCAAATCTGGTGAGCAGTTTTTAGTATTTCTACGTTATATCACCGTCCTCGGGTACTGTCTCAGCTTAATTTATGTATCACTTTATTTTTCTCGGCAGCACATTACTCGACAATCTTCAGGGATATTTCAGAGTGTTATCCTTCGCAATATCTTCATCGTATTATATAATCTTCCATTATTATTTGTGTTAACTGTATGAATTACTTTCAAAATATTACGGCACCCAACAAATGAAAAGAAATGCAATCATGGATCAGCTTATAATGGCCTTCAAATTTCGGACTTCGAGTCGGTTGTGCAGCCTGTATATTATCATAAGTTATTATCTATGAAAATCCGAAACTTTTCTGTGCTGTTAAGACGCTAAAGCCAAATCTATCATATTGGACCCTGGACAGAAGTAAATTTGGGGCCCAAAGTACCATTCTTCTCCGGACGACGTTCTACAGTGGCACAATTCGGAGCACAAAGTTTCTTGTCATTTTTGAAATGTCGTGGAGAAGGTACGGCATTTTACGGGATGGGCAAGTGGGAACCCGTGCCCCCCCGCCTCACACCGGCTTTCAAAGGGATGATCAACTCAAATTAACCAGCAGGTTGAAAAGTTGGCAAATTAAGAAAAGATTTAGAAAAGGTTAAACGGAGAGAAGGGGGAAAGGAAGACGTAAGACTATTTAGCTTAATATCAGACAGTCAGAGAGACTACTTGACTAGTTTATCCGTATTAGAGGAACTCATGAAAGCAACATGTTAAATACTTTAAATTCCAATTAATTAATGTTCGTTTGATTAACACAGCAAAAAGTTCTTCACAGTTCCTTGTAGCAATTACCACATTTTCACCTTCAACATAATGGACCCATGGCACCGCCTGTACATCACTGATGCCGCAATCCAGAAAACCAGTTATCGGACAGTTTTCCAAATGAAGAAAAAATTGTTAATCTAGGCTGCAGATATCTTCGAGATCTAAAATTTGGTCAGGATCTGGACAATTCGAGCAAAACATGTTGATTTTTAGTAAAAGAAATAACATGTACTTAATTACACAAAAAGACTCATCCAATCCATTCACACATTTCGCAGAAAAATAGTCGGCATTGCAAATTTTGTAAAGAGAAAGAAGATTACAAAAAGTTTGCTCCATTTTAGGAAACCCCTGGAAAAACAACGTCAGCCCCACCCCATAGTCTAGCTAGCCGCACTTTGCCCGTGGTGGTAGATAGAATATTCAAGCGAAAGTGCACAAGAAGACAAAAATTGTGGTGCTTTCAATTGCAGGATGACGGGCAGACGGGGAGAGAGATACATTTGCACGAAAAATTAAAATACTGTCAGACTGTAGGCTACATTTGATCTTTTAAAGTGTATCCAAAGTCGAAAAATTCAAAATTATAATTTAAAACAGGACATGAAAAATGAATTTTAACAGTCCAACTCGTATATAATGTTTATTATAATGTTAATTGTTAATCTGTCGTGTTAAACTCCATTCTACACTTGATTTAAAGAACGGATACCACACGTGATATCAACCAAAAGACTGACTGACAGGCTGTTGACGAAACCTTCTTTTTTCTTTTTTCTAAAAGTCCCCACGACTCTCTGGCGAAGAGCCAAGGGGCGAAAACCAAACAATTACTCCCGGAAGAGTTCTGCTCCATTAAGGAGCGTAACGTCCCAAATGGACAAGTACGCCCTCAAAAGGGCAAACACTGAGTGGTCCTGCTCTAGACTGGCTGAATAGAACTGTTGATAAAACCTGAAAATCTTTGGGACATCTGTGCTAGCTCATCTTTCTTTAGGCAAAGGATACGTGCGCCACAAAATGGATCTTGTCCCAGACTTTGTAGGCCTGGAAAAAATGACCTGATCTACTACACTCATAGGGATGATTATTTTAATTTTAGTTTTATTAATGGTAAATGTTGTGTCATTCTCACAATAACCAATTTATAATTACATTTCAACATTTATTAAACAAGTTGATAACACTTTTTGAGAACGACTCTTTTTGTATCTTTACAAAAATGAGTGAAGAGTAAGATATTCCCTAATAAATAATGAGACAACCTCTTTCATGCAAATCAGGAAGACCTGAGACAAGATCCCAGAAAATGTTTCGGTAATAAAACGAAACAAACTTCGACAGATGCATAAAAGAAACATTGAATCAAGAAACCGTTACCTCAGTGTGTTTAACTGTCCTCAATAAAAAATTATCCTGCAGCCTGCACGTACCGTACAATAAACTTCGCGATTTCCTACGAACCAGAAAGATTGTGACGTTTTCGACTGAAACATAAGCCTTCATTTGGAGCGAAAATGAGAAATATTAAGGAGAAAAACAGTCGTAGAGGAAATCTTGTCAAGGAACATGCAAAAATAATTAAAAATTGTATCTACAAATATTTGATAAACATAATTCCTTTCTGCTAACACTACATCCGGCTGAAATTTTTACTTTGAAAATTTCACCCTAACTTGTGATAGATGCAAATTTTCAGGCTATATAAGGCATCCTATACTATAACCTGCGCGGCACGTTGACGCCGAACCGGACGGTAGTGTTCACACATGGTCCTACTCTGATTGCACTGGGAGGCGAGTAGTGTTCCTCCCCAATGTATCGCCGGTCCTTGAGGGGAGTCCCGAGGAAAGATTGCTGTCGTATACAAAGCACGCTGAGCGTCACTGTATGCAGAAGGGTACTAGAGAGGCGCCTGAGTTGGTTCTCTGTTGTAGTTGACAGGACTCATAACCGGCCAGAGACCTTGAACGCTTGGCTTCAATCTTTTGTTTGTTTTTTTGTTTTTGTTTTTTATTTTTTTTTTTTTTGTTTGTTTGTTTTCCCCTCTTTTTCGTTTTTTCGTTTTTTGTTTTGTCAGTAAGGCGCCACCTTTAACAAAATCTGAAAACTCAAAATTTCTTGTAGCGGGCCACTAGTTTTAAGTCCCATTGACTCACTCTTAATTAGGCTACCTCCGTTCCCCCTAGCCCCTAGTAGAAGTTTCAACCAGGACGTGCCAGCCCTCTGATCGAAGCTCACAATGTGGGCTTTCATTGTATTTTCAAATATCCCTGCATGACCATTGAATATGGAGCTAGAGAGCCTTGAATGATAGCTATGTGTTTCCCCCCATCATTGCTATTCAAAACCGGCATTTCACAGAGCGGAGTAATACAATAAAAAATGACACTAAAATTGATCAAATTGCCTTGAATTTTGCACAGTCTATATTCCAACTCATTGTTTTACAAAATCCTAATGCAAAAATGATCATATTTTGTAAGTAACACAGTCAGAATCAACATCCCATCAATTTTTTAAGGCACTTTGTCTGTCAGTAAACATTTTCACGGGCACGAGTATTGAAGTTAGTGCATGGTCCGTTACCAGAAGCACGATTAGAGAAAAAGACAAGAACGCCCCTCCCCCAGTTTGAATTGAACTTTTTAGGACAGTCTTAACTGGTGCTACTTTGAATTCTAATTTCAAACAAGTACGACCTGAATGGCTTAATGTGAACTGCATGCGCAGAGTAGTGTCGGTAAAGGTGGGGAACGTGGGACAAGGGGGAGCCAGAATCAATGATAATTACGTAGGGATTAACGGACCGTTAAATCGAACAGGGGTTTAAGGTCAAATCTGGTGAGCAGTTTTTAGTATTTCTACGTTATATCACCGTCCTCGGGTACTGTCTCAGCTTAATTTATGTATCACTTTATTTTTCTCGGCAGCACATTACTCGACAATCTTCAGGGATATTTCAGAGTGTTATCCTTCGCAATATCTTCATCGTATTATATAATCTTCCATTATTATTTGTGTTAACTGTATGAATTACTTTCAAAATATTACGGCACCCAACAAATGAAAAGAAATGCAATCATGGATCAGCTTATAATGGCCTTCAAATTTCGGACTTCGAGTCGGTTGTGCAGCCTGTATATTATCATAAGTTATTATCTATGAAAATCCGAAACTTTTCTGTGCTGTTAAGACGCTAAAGCCAAATCTATCATATTGGACCCTGGACAGAAGTAAATTTGGGGCCCAAAGTACCATTCTTCTCCGGACGACGTTCTACAGTGGCACAATTCGGAGCACAAAGTTTCTTGTCATTTTTGAAATGTCGTGGAGAAGGTACGGCATTTTACGGGATGGGCAAGTGGGAACCCGTGCCCCCCCCCGCCTCACACCGGCTTTCAAAGGGATGATCAACTCAAATTAACCAGCAGGTTGAAAAGTTGGCAAATTAAGAAAAGATTTAGAAAAGGTTAAACGGAGAGAAGGGGGAAAGGAAGACGTAAGACTATTTAGCTTAATATCAGACAGTCAGAGAGACTACTTGACTAGTTTATCCGTATTAGAGGAACTCATGAAAGCAACATGTTAAATACTTTAAATTCCAATTAATTAATGTTCGTTTGATTAACACAGCAAAAAGTTCTTCACAGTTCCTTGTAGCAATTACCACATTTTCACCTTCAACATAATGGACCCATGGCACCGCCTGTACATCACTGATGCCGCAATCCAGAAAACCAGTTATCGGACAGTTTTCCAAATGAAGAAAAAATTGTTAATCTAGGCTGCAGATATCTTCGAGATCTAAAATTTGGTCAGGATCTGGACAATTCGAGCAAAACATGTTGATTTTTAGTAAAAGAAATAACATGTACTTAATTACACAAAAAGACTCATCCAATCCATTCACACATTTCGCAGAAAAATAGTCGGCATTGCAAATTTTGTAAAGAGAAAGAAGATTACAAAAAGTTTGCTCCATTTTAGGGAAACCCCTGGAAAAACAACGTCAGCCCCACCCCATAGTCTAGCTAGCCGCACTTTGCCCGTGGTGGTAGATAGAATATTCAAGCGAAAGTGCACAAGAAGACAAAAATTGTGGTGCTTTCAATTGCAGGATGACGGGCAGACGGGGAGAGAGATACATTTGCACGAAAAATTAAAATACTGTCAGACTGTAGGCTACATTTGATCTTTTAAAGTGTATCCAAAGTCGAAAAATTCAAAATTATAATTTAAAACAGGACATGAAAAATGAATTTTAACAGTCCAACTCGTATATAATGTTTATTATAATGTTAATTGTTAATCTGTCGTGTTAAACTCCATTCTACACTTGATTTAAAGAACGGATACCACACGTGATCTCAACCAAAAGACTGACTGACAGGCTGTTGACGAAACCTTTTTTTCTAAAAGTCCCCACGACTCTCTGGCGAAGAGCCAAGGGGCGAAAACCAAACGATTACTCCCGCAGGAGTTCTGCTCCCTTAAGGAGCTTAACGTCACAAATGGACAAGTACGCCCTCAAAAGGGCAAACACTGAGTGGTCCTGCTCTAGACTGGCTGAATAGAACAGAAGCCTGTTGATGAAACCTGAAAATCTTTGGGACATCTGTGCTAGCTCATCTTTCTTTAGGCAAAGGATACGTGCGCCACAAAATGGATCTTGTCCCAGACTTTGTAGGCCTGGAAAAAATGACCTGATCTACTACACTCATAGGGATGATTATTTTAATTTTAGTTTTATTAATGGTAAATGTTGTGTCATTCTCACAATAACCAATTTATAATTACATTTCAACATTTATTAAACAAGTTGATAACACTTTTTGAGAACGACTCTTTTTGTATCTTTACAAAAATGAGTGAAGAGTAAGATATTCCCTAATAAATAATGAGACAACCTCTTTCATGCAAATCAGGAAGACCTGAGACAAGATCCCAGAAAATGTTTCGGTAATAAAACGAAACAAACTTCGACAGATGCATAAAAGAAACATTGAATCAAGAAACCGTTACCTCAGTGTGTTTAACTGTCCTCAATAAAAAATTATCCTGCAGCCTGCACGTACCGTACAATAAACTTCGCGATTTCCTACGAACCAGAAAGATTGTGACGTTTTCGACTGAAACATAAGCCTTCATTTGGAGCGAAAATGAGAAATATTAAGGAGAAAAACAGTCGTAGAGGAAATCTTGTCAAGGAACATGCAAAAATAATTAAAAATTGTATCTACAAATATTTGATAAACATAATTCCTTTCTGCTAACACTACATCCGGCTGAAATTTTTACTTTGAAAATTTCACCCTAACTTGTGATAGATGCAAATTTTCAGGCTATATAAGGCATCCTATACTATAACCTGCGCGGCACGTTGACGCCGAACCGGACGGTAGTGTTCACACATGGTCCTACTCTGATTGCACTGGGAGGCGAGTAGTGTTCCTCCCCAATGTATCGCCGGTCCTTGAGGGGAGTCCCGAGGAAAGATTGCTGTCGTATACAAAGCACGCTGAGCGTCACTGTATGCAGAAGGGTACTAGAGAGGCGCCTGAGTTGGTTCTCTGTTGTAGTTGACAGGACTCATAACCGGCCAGAGACCTTGAACGCTTGGCTTCAATCTTTTGTTTGTTTTTTTGTTTTTGTTTTTTATTTTTATTTTTTGTTTTGTTTTTGTTTGTTTGTTTTCCCCTCTTTTTCGTTTTTTCGTTTTTTGTTTTGTCAGTAAGGCGCCACCTTTAACAAAATCTGAAAACTCAAAATTTCTTGTAGCGGGCCACTAGTTTTAAGTCCCATTGACTCACTCTTAATTAGGCTACCTCCGTTCCCCCTAGCCCCTAGTAGAAGTTTCAACCAGGACGTGCCAGCCCTCTGATCGAAGCTCACAATGTGGGCTTTCATTGTATTTTCAAATATCCCTGCATGACCATTGAATATGGAGCTAGAGAGCCTTGAATGATAGCTATGTGTTTCCCCCCATCATTGCTATTCAAAACCGGCATTTCACAGAGCGGAGTAATACAATAAAAAATGACACTAAAATTGATCAAATTGCCTTGAATTTTGCACAGTCTATATTCCAACTCATTGTTTTACAAAATCCTAATGCAAAAATGATCATATTTTGTAAGTAACACAGTCAGAATCAACATCCCATCAATTTTTTAAGGCACTTTGTCTGTCAGTAAACATTTTCACGGGCACGAGTATTGAAGTTAGTGCATGGTCCGTTACCAGAAGCACGATTAGAGAAAAAGACAAGAACGCCCCTCCCCCAGTTTGAATTGAACTTTTTAGGACAGTCTTAACTGGTGCTACTTTGAATTCTAATTTCAAACAAGTACGACCTGAATGGCTTAATGTGAACTGCATGCGCAGAGTAGTGTCGGTAAAGGTGGGGAACGTGGGACAAGGGGGAGCCAGAATCAATGATAATTACGTAGGGATTAACGGACCGTTAAATCGAACAGGGGTTTAAGGTCAAATCTGGTGAGCAGTTTTTAGTATTTCTACGTTATATCACCGTCCTCGGGTACTGTCTCAGCTTAATTTATGTATCACTTTATTTTTCTCGGCAGCACATTACTCGACAATCTTCAGGGATATTTCAGAGTGTTATCCTTCGCAATATCTTCATCGTATTATATAATCTTCCATTATTATTTGTGTTAACTGTATGAATTACTTTCAAAATATTACGGCACCCAACAAATGAAAAGAAATGCAATCATGGATCAGCTTATAATGGCCTTCAAATTTCGGACTTCGAGTCGGTTGTGCAGCCTGTATATTATCATAAGTTATTATCTATGAAAATCCGAAACTTTTCTGTGCTGTTAAGACGCTAAAGCCAAATCTATCATATTGGACCCTGGACAGAAGTAAATTTGGGGCCCAAAGTACCATTCTTCTCCGGACGACGTTCTACAGTGGCACAATTCGGAGCACAAAGTTTCTTGTCATTTTTGAAATGTCGTGGAGAAGGTACGGCATTTTACGGGATGGGCAAGTGGGAACCCGTGCCCCCCCCGCCTCACACCGGCTTTCAAAGGGATGATCAACTCAAATTAACCAGCAGGTTGAAAAGTTGGCAAATTAAGAAAAGATTTAGAAAAGGTTAAACGGAGAGAAGGGGGAAAGGAAGACGTAAGACTATTTAGCTTAATATCAGACAGTCAGAGAGACTACTTGACTAGTTTATCCGTATTAGAGGAACTCATGAAAGCAACATGTTAAATACTTTAAATTCCAATTAATTAATGTTCGTTTGATTAACACAGCAAAAAGTTCTTCACAGTTCCTTGTAGCAATTACCACATTTTCACCTTCAACATAATGGACCCATGGCACCGCCTGTACATCACTGATGCCGCAATCCAGAAAACCAGTTATCGGACAGTTTTCCAAATGAAGAAAAAAACTGTTAATCTAGGCTGCAGATATCTTCGAGATCTAAAATTTGGTCAGGATCTGGACAATTCGAGCAAAACATGTTGATTTTTAGTAAAAGAAATAACATGTACTTAATTACACAAAAAGACTCATCCAATCCATTCACACATTTCGCAGAAAAATAGTCGGCATTGCAAATTTTGTAAAGAGAAAGAAGATTACAAAAAGTTTGCTCCATTTTAGGGAAACCCCTGGAAAAACAACGTCAGCCCCACCCCATAGTCTAGCTAGCCGCACTTTGCCCGTGGTGGTAGATAGAATATTCAAGCGAAAGTGCACAAGAAGACAAAAATTGTGGTGCTTTCAATTGCAGGATGACGGGCAGACGGGGAGAGAGATACATTTGCACGAAAAATTAAAATACTGTCAGACTGTAGGCTACATTTGATCTTTTAAAGTGTATCCAAAGTCGAAAAATTCAAAATTATAATTTAAAACAGGACATGAAAAATGAATTTTAACAGTCCAACTCGTATATAATGTTTATTATAATGTTAATTGTTAATCTGTCGTGTTAAACTCCATTCTACACTTGATTTAAAGAACGGATACCACACGTGATCTCAACCAAAAGACTGACTGACAGGCTGTTGACGAAACCTGAAAATCTTTGGGACATCTGTGCTAGCTCATCTTTCTTTAGGCAAAGGATACGTGCGCCACAAAATGGATCTTGTCCCAGACTTTGTAGGCCTGGAAAAAATGACCTGATCTACTACACTCATAGGGATGATTATTTTAATTTTAGTTTTATTAATGGTAAATGTTGTGTCATTCTCACAATAACCAATTTATAATTACATTTCAACATTTATTAAACAAGTTGATAACACTTTTTGAGAACGACTCTTTTTGTATCTTTACAAAAATGAGTGAAGAGTAAGATATTCCCTAATAAATAATGAGACAACCTCTTTCATGCAAATCAGGAAGACCTGAGACAAGATCCCAGAAAATGTTTCGGTAATAAAACGAAACAAACTTCGACAGATGCATAAAAGAAACATTGAATCAAGAAACCGTTACCTCAGTGTGTTTAACTGTCCTCAATAAAAAATTATCCTGCAGCCTGCACGTACCGTACAATAAACTTCGCGATTTCCTACGAACCAGAAAGATTGTGACGTTTTCGACTGAAACATAAGCCTTCATTTGGAGCGAAAATGAGAAATATTAAGGAGAAAAACAGTCGTAGAGGAAATCTTGTCAAGGAACATGCAAAAATAATTAAAAATTGTATCTACAAATATTTGATAAACATAATTCCTTTCTGCTAACACTACATCCGGCTGAAATTTTTACTTTGAAAATTTCACCCTAACTTGTGATAGATGCAAATTTTCAGGCTATATAAGGCATCCTATACTATAACCTGCGCGGCACGTTGACGCCGAACCGGACGGTAGTGTTCACACATGGTCCTACTCTGATTGCACTGGGAGGCGAGTAGTGTTCCTCCCCAATGTATCGCCGGTCCTTGAGGGGAGTCCCGAGGAAAGATTGCTGTCGTATACAAAGCACGCTGAGCGTCACTGTATGCAGAAGGGTACTAGAGAGGCGCCTGAGTTGGTTCTCTGTTGTAGTTGACAGGACTCATAACCGGCCAGAGACCTTGAACGCTTGGCTTCAATCTTTTGTTTGTTTTTTTGTTTTTGTTTTTTACTTTTTTTTTTGTTTTGTTTGTTTGTTTGTTTTCCCCTCTTTTTCGTTTTTTCGTTTTTTGTTTTGTCAGTAAGGCGCCACCTTTAACAAAATCTGAAAACTCAAAATTTCTTGTAGCGGGCCACTAGTTTTAAGTCCCATTGACTCACTCTTAATTAGGCTACCTCCGTTCCCCCTAGCCCCTAGTAGAAGTTTCAACCAGGACGTGCCAGCCCTCTGATCGAAGCTCACAATGTGGGCTTTCATTGTATTTTCAAATATCCCTGCATGACCATTGAATATGGAGCTAGAGAGCCTTGAATGATAGCTATGTGTTTCCCCCCATCATTGCTATTCAAAACCGGCATTTCACAGAGCGGAGTAATACAATAAAAAATGACACTAAAATTGATCAAATTGCCTTGAATTTTGCACAGTCTATATTCCAACTCATTGTTTTACAAAATCCTAATGCAAAAATGATCATATTTTGTAAGTAACACAGTCAGAATCAACATCCCATCAATTTTTTAAGGCACTTTGTCTGTCAGTAAACATTTTCACGGGCACGAGTATTGAAGTTAGTGCATGGTCCGTTACCAGAAGCACGATTAGAGAAAAAGACAAGAACGCCCCTCCCCCAGTTTGAATTGAACTTTTTAGGACAGTCTTAACTGGTGCTACTTTGAATTCTAATTTCAAACAAGTACGACCTGAATGGCTTAATGTGAACTGCATGCGCAGAGTAGTGTCGGTAAAGGTGGGGAACGTGGGACAAGGGGGAGCCAGAATCAATGATAATTACGTAGGGATTAACGGACCGTTAAATCGAACAGGGGTTTAAGGTCAAATCTGGTGAGCAGTTTTTAGTATTTCTACGTTATATCACCGTCCTCGGGTACTGTCTCAGCTTAATTTATGTATCACTTTATTTTTCTCGGCAGCACATTACTCGACAATCTTCAGGGATATTTCAGAGTGTTATCCTTCGCAATATCTTCATCGTATTATATAATCTTCCATTATTATTTGTGTTAACTGTATGAATTACTTTCAAAATATTACGGCACCCAACAAATGAAAAGAAATGCAATCATGGATCAGCTTATAATGGCCTTCAAATTTCGGACTTCGAGTCGGTTGTGCAGCCTGTATATTATCATAAGTTATTATCTATGAAAATCCGAAACTTTTCTGTGCTGTTAAGACGCTAAAGCCAAATCTATCATATTGGACCCTGGACAGAAGTAAATTTGGGGCCCAAAGTACCATTCTTCTCCGGACGACGTTCTACAGTGGCACAATTCGGAGCACAAAGTTTCTTGTCATTTTTGAAATGTCGTGGAGAAGGTACGGCATTTTACGGGATGGGCAAGTGGGAACCCGTGCCCCCCCCCCCCGCCTCACACCGGCTTTCAAAGGGATGATCAACTCAAATTAACCAGCAGGTTGAAAAGTTGGCAAATTAAGAAAAGATTTAGAAAAGGTTAAACGGAGAGAAGGGGGAAAGGAAGACGTAAGACTATTTAGCTTAATATCAGACAGTCAGAGAGACTACTTGACTAGTTTATCCGTATTAGAGGAACTCATGAAAGCAACATGTTAAATACTTTAAATTCCAATTAATTAATGTTCGTTTGATTAACACAGCAAAAAGTTCTTCACAGTTCCTTGTAGCAATTACCACATTTTCACCTTCAACATAATGGACCCATGGCACCGCCTGTACATCACTGATGCCGCAATCCAGAAAACCAGTTATCGGACAGTTTTCCAAATGAAGAAAAAAACTGTTAATCTAGGCTGCAGATATCTTCGAGATCTAAAATTTGGTCAGGATCTGGACAATTCGAGCAAAACATGTTGATTTTTAGTAAAAGAAATAACATGTACTTAATTACACAAAAAGACTCATCCAATCCATTCACACATTTCGCAGAAAAATAGTCGGCATTGCAAATTTTGTAAAGAGAAAGAAGATTACAAAAAGTTTGCTCCATTTTAGGGAAACCCCTGGAAAAACAACGTCAGCCCCACCCCATAGTCTAGCTAGCCGCACTTTGCCCGTGGTGGTAGATAGAATATTCAAGCGAAAGTGCACAAGAAGACAAAAATTGTGGTGCTTTCAATTGCAGGATGACGGGCAGACGGGGAGAGAGATACATTTGCACGAAAAATTAAAATACTGTCAGACTGTAGGCTACATTTGATCTTTTAAAGTGTATCCAAAGTCGAAAAATTCAAAATTATAATTTAAAACAGGACATGAAAAATGAATTTTAACAGTCCAACTCGTATATAATGTTTATTATAATGTTAATTGTTAATCTGTCGTGTTAAACTCCATTCTACACTTGATTTAAAGAACGGATACCACACGTGATCTCAACCAAAAGACTGACTGACAGGCTGTTGACGAAACCTTTTTCTAAAGTCCTCCCGACCCTCTGGCAAAGGGCCGTTCGGCGAAACCAAACTTGATACTGCTTCCCGAAGAAGCTGTTGACGAAACCTGAAAATCTTTGGGACATCTGTGCTAGCTCATCTTTCTTTAGGCAAAGGATACGTGCGCCACAAAATGGATCTTGTCCCAGACTTTGTAGGCCTGGAAAAAATGACCTGATCTACTACACTCATAGGGATGATTATTTTAATTTTAGTTTTATTAATGGTAAATGTTGTGTCATTCTCACAATAACCAATTTATAATTACATTTCAACATTTATTAAACAAGTTGATAACACTTTTTGAGAACGACTCTTTTTGTATCTTTACAAAAATGAGTGAAGAGTAAGATATTCCCTAATAAATAATGAGACAACCTCTTT